>BDMU01000209.1:0-5000 GCA_002217815.1 Seriola quinqueradiata
TGACTTTTTACGCCTTACTATACTGTTACTTTTTATGCCTTCATATACTAGACTTTATGTTTTATGCTTTACAATACTCTGACTTTTTATCGTTTTTTATGCCATACTATACTCTGACTTTTTATGCCTTACTATACTGTCGTTTTTTACGACTTTTTATACCTTACTATATTAAGACTTTTTATGCCTTATATACTATGACTTTTTATGCCTTATTATAGTATCAAATTTTTATGACTTTTTATACCTTACTATATTATGATTTTTTTTCTGACTTTTTATGCCTTACTATACTATGACTTTTTAAGCCTTACCATACTACTACTTTTTATGCCTTTATTATCCTATTACTTTATATAGTTTATTATACTATGACTTTGGTATGCCATAATATACTATCACGTTTTTTATATATTTTTATACCATATGTTTTTTGACATTCTCATGCATTACCACACTGTTATATTTTCATGCCATATACCACAATGACGTTTCCATGCCTTACTATACTATGACATTCTTTGACATTTTTATGCCTTATTATATTATGTGTTTTACACCTCAATATTCTATGATGTTTTTGTGCCTTATCGTACTTGGTAGTAAGTTGGTACAATGGTTAGAGCTGTTTTCTGCTGTTTTCTCAAGCTCAGAAGCCTGCGTGTTCAAAACCCAGGCATGTGGCCATTCTGTGTGGAATTTGCATGTTCTCCCTCTGCCTGCATGGGTTTTTCTTGGGTACTCTGCCTTCCTCCGGCAATCCAAAGACATGTGCATTAGGCTCTAATATCTTAGGATATTTTGATATTTTATGACATACTATTCCATGACTTTTTATGTCATAATATACTATGACATTTTTTTTACATGTTTATGCTGTACTACAATATTACTTATTCTGACGATTTTATGCCTTTCTATATCATGAAGTTTTTTGACATTTTTATGCCTTACTATATTATTACATTTTTATGATATAACAAAAAAATTTAATAAATATTTCAGATTCCATGCACTGCCCCTGCACTTCAGCCTGACACTATTGGTATCCAGAGAGCATGGGATGTTGTCAATCCAGCACCCCTCCTCTTGTTATTTCCGCTCAGCCAGAACAGCTATGGGGTCAGTGCTCCTGTCAGTGCTCTGGAAAATTGAGCTCGAGCAGACTAGCACTGTACCAGCGAGAAAGGAAGGAAGGAACTGAAAGGAGGCCTGGATGTTGAACATGGATTTGCAGAATGGGAAGTAGCTGTTCACAAGGCGCATCTCCAGGGAATACCAAGGAACACACCACTCATATAGTCATCAGGTATTAGTCATCAGTATTTGTGCAGTAAGGAATGTTATTTTATTGTTATTATGTTTATTCACTTTTTGGCCCATGTGTAACTGATTTTTAACCAATTATACATATCTTTTAAAATTTAAAAAAAAGACCTAGTATGGAGAACTATTCCCTGATATTTGGTTGGGAGTGGCTGGACCATTTTTGAAAAGTTTGGTGCAATTTCACTCATGTTACTCTGGAGGGTGCCCGTCTCTCTAACTCAGACTGCTGAACTCTCATTAAAACTTCAGACAAACTTTGCACAGGAAAAAGACTCCGGATTTTGTCTTCCATCATTTACACAGGAAGGGATCTTTTAATGCTCAGTTTCAACAGGAAAGATGATTATAGCAAGAAAAATTTTTTTCAGTATTCATATGGGCATGTGAGTGTAAATTAAACATTTAATAAATGGTTTATAACACAGTATATAGTATTTCTTGTATGTTGTATGTCTTGTAGACATATTTCATATTAGACATATATATATAATATTGTCATTCAATATCCGTTTATAAAGCAGCCTCAACTAATGTGTCCAGGAGAAGTTATATCTTATCTGCTGACAACTAAAGGGTAGTGTGTTATAAACCATTTATTAAATCTTTATATCCTGCTCATAAAGGCTAAGTAGAACCTATATTTTATGAAACAAAGTGAGAAAATATAGAAAGAAAGAAAGAAAGAAAGAAAGATTATTCAAATTAAAGAAGACCATTTATGTGGGTTTGTCTTGGTTGTAAAAATATCAGTAGCAAATCAGCAACTGAGTTTCCTTCCACAGGAAAGCAATCAGGGCTGCTTGGCGAGATAAGTTCTTCACTTCCCAGAGATGTGCGCTACAGAAATTGATCACACCCCTGCGGTTCATAGTACAAGGACTTGATTTCTTTTTAGTGCTCCCACAAATTAATTCTACTTGCTACAGGTATGTGCCTTTCAATATTTTCAACATCTGCTTTCCATCTTAGTGTTGAAACTTTAGTCACATAAATTTTTAATCTTGTGTGTGTGTGTGGGGGGAGGGGGTGGGTGAACATGGGCGTGGGTGGTTGGGGTGGTTGCTGTATTCCAGGGAGAGAAAACTGATAGAAGAAGATTGAGGGCTTGTCTAAACAATGTATCTGAGCAACACACTAGACCATCCCATTCCTGAACTATGAATAACATCACAAATCTTTCTATTCAAGTTTGATCCTGCAATGCTTTGCTCTCATTTCTGTTACAGTGGTCTGTGTAGATTATAGACAGAGACAAGAAGATGCCCTTTAAAATGTGGGATGGAAGAAAACTGCTTCTTGCTACAGTCGTTTTCACATCTCTCTTCTACAGAGTAAGTATTATTCATCTTACAAATGACCATTCAAAACTTGAGATGTTATGTTAAGAAAAATTATTTCTTCTCTTGAAACTATGTTTTCATTTCCATACTCCATTAAAGCTGGCTGCACAGGAGACAAAACTCCTGGACATGGCCGAAGATGCTGTTGATGCCTTGTACAGTAACTGCCATAAAGAGACCAAGGAGAAGCTTATCAATTCAGGCATTTTAGAAAAAGAGCTAAACCAAAGTCAGGGCTTCAAGAAAGCATGGAATTCATACCCCCAGTGTGCACAGCAGATGCCAGGAGGAATAAAAGAAGAGAGTCTTGCACTTTTGGCATATGTTAATGGGGATGAAGAATTTCGGAAGATCTTCAACGATAAAGTGGAGACAATGGGTGTAAATGTTAGCACCTATGAAAACCAGTTCCATTTCAAGTCTCTTCACTTCCTGCTCATGCGTTCCATGAAGGCAAACAAATGCAAAACTGGATATTTTTTGTCAGAACAACAATACAAGGCAAACATAGGCTCAAAAGTGAGACTTGGACAGTTCAAGAAAGTTGAGGCAGACTTTAAAAAGTTTAAGAAATTTGAAGACTTGGATGAAAAATTGGTTTTTAACATCACTTCTTGCTTCTTTGTCAACATGAATGACAACAGTTGTACCAAGGACATTGTCAGTGTACTCTTGCTATCTCCAGCTGAAGTGTTCACCGTGGAGAGTGTAAATGACAAAGATGAAATAGATGAAGGGATTAAGTACAGGGAGATTGTTTTGCAACATTCCAAAGTGGAGAGCCATCACGACTGCTACATTTCACGGTAAGACACAATTTATAAAATGAAATGTGTTGCTCTATCCCATGATTATTAACAAAAAATAAGCTCTGAATCATGAGGTTGTACTGTATGTGATTTCTTTATCAAAACTGTGTATGTAATCATTGAAAGTTACACAGTTCTGAATAATAAATGAGAAATTGTTTGGCGTCAAATATTTGTAATAGAGAGACCATATAGTTTTAGCTGACTGTATGTGACTTTGAACTGCTCTTCACCCAAAACAGTCCCCTGAAGTTCTAAGCCCATGTAATGGAGAATAATATATTTCAAAGGCCCTGAAAATTAAATTAAATCTTTGTAATTTGGAATCAAACAGGATTTTGGAATCCACTGTGGAAATGATGCCTTTATGTGTGGGTGTGGCTTGATCCGATGCGACTGGCAGTGCTGACAATATTACCAAACTAGAGTGGCACTCAGTGGAGTGCATACATCTGCCAAGGCCAAACAATCTGTCTTTAAGCCTTATATGCAACACAGTTGTATGAATTTATTACTTGTTGTGTGAAATGATGACATCAGCATTATATAGTTCATCTGTTTTACAGCTGTATGAATTGTCTTACTGCTATGTTGCAACCACTCGTTATTGTGTAATTCTGTAACATTAATTAAATACTGATGTAAGCATTCATAAATGCTGTTGGTGCCACATGCACTGTAATTCTTACTCTTAGTAAGAATTAATTGTTAATCATACAAACTTATAGATGTCAACGCCATAAATACACCAGATTTTTTTGATCAGTACATTATTTCTTCAGAAACAGATGAAAATGTTTGGGCGAAATTTTTAGGGAATGTTAAGGAATATGATCTCTGATTTCTATGGATGTTTTTCAGTTGAAACAACTCGAAACGATTCACAGCCAAAAGCAGAGAACAAAACAAAACAGAATCTCTCATGTGAAATAAACCAGAAGGTCTTAAGAATTTTGGTAGAAAATTTCATCCTCAAGTAGGAACACCCAAGAAACTGATTGAGAAAATAGATTTTCAGAACTTAAGATATTTTGATATCAAAATATATTAATCTGTCTTTGTTTGTCTCTCTCTCTGTAGGTCTCCAGCGGATGTCTCCAACCAGTGGCTTGTGTTGGTGCTTGTGGCTTTATCTCTTTTTTTCTTGAACTGCTAAGCAAGAACAATTAGCATCTCAGACTGCTGAACAGCTGAGAGTTAGTAAAATGAAAAAACACTGCTTTGTTTTTTACAGCTTGAACAATGATAAAACTATTTTTCTGTAATGTCTGCCTGTTAAGGTGCTGAAAGCTTATATAGTCGGCTGCAAATATATACTCACGTCATAGTTTTTTAATTACTTCTACCACATGCTTTGAACAGATGTCCTGTTTATTTTACTGTATATCATTTACTTATATCAATATTTCTAAAACTAGTCATGGGAGTGAAGTCCTCAGCAAGATGAGAACTGAGAATGTTGCAGCTTATGATTGCCGTCTTAATGCCTAAGTCACCAGGGTGTATAAGGAAATTTCAATCA